>BSBK01001173.1:440000-482387 GCA_027943335.1 Chamaecyparis obtusa | reverse complement strand
TATATATATATATATATATATATATATATATATATATATATATATATATATATTATATATATATATATATATATATATATATATATATATATATATATATATATATATATATATATATATATTGCTTAGGTGTAAAAAATACTAAAAATAACAAATAATAGATGACTAATTCATGTGTGTGTGTGCGTGATTGAGAAAGAGAGATACAGATAGCAAAGGAGTGAAAAAAAAAAAGGAAAAAGGGAAGCAAGGAGCACCACCCGATGGGAAGAGGTTTGGGTTGGGGTCAGGAGGGGGGGGGGGACCAAAGATCAGACACAGAGGATACTGAGCGGGGAGGAGGAAGGGAGGAGGGGAGGAGGGTGGGGGGAGAGGGGAAGGGGTATAAGGGTATAGGGGAAGGTGGCAGAAGGGAAGACTGACCAGACTAGGAAGACGGGTTGAGACAAGGGATGTTTCTAAGGGAGGATAAAAGAGGGTGCCAGGAAGTGCTTAAGCTCCAACCATCATCTCTATTGAGATTAGAGGGGTGGTTGTTGATTTCAATGGCTTCCTTGAGCTTCCTTTTAAAGAAGTTATCCTCCTTAAACACAATTTGAGTATCCTCCAAGCAAATGTGATGTTTAGTGGAAGAGGAGTGCTCGACTAACACAGACTTAAGAACACGCTTGTGCTTGATATTGGCAGCATGCTCTTTGATTTTGATGTTAAAGGAATGATCAGTTTCACCTATGTATGGGGTACCACATGAACACAAGATCTGATAGACTCCCGCCTCTGGAAAATCATCTCTGGCATCTTTGATTGGGGGCACACAATTCCTTAAGGTGGACAAGGGCTTGAAGGAGACCCTAACACCTTTTTTACCCAAGATCTTTGAGATCTTGTGGGAGATACCTTCTACATAGGGGATAGAAATAAATGGTGAAGTTTTAGGGGTGGAGGGAAGAGGGTTGGGAGGGGGAAAGAAAAAAGGAATGGGCTAAGTGGAAGGCTCTAGAGATTTGTCTGTCTGAATATCCATTCCACTTGAAAACTTGATGAAGGTGCTTGAGCTCCTGGTCCAAGTTCTCATCATCACAAATCCAATAGGCTCTTAAGGAAAGGGTTTTTAGGATGCCAACTTTTTGGCTAGGGTGGTCGTGAGAGGAAGCATGGAGGTAAAGGTTAGTGTGGGTGGCTTGGTGAAAAACCGATGACCTAGTTGGCTGTTTGGTTTTTTAAGGATTAAGACATCAAGGAATGGCAGGTGATTATTGGATTCAATCTCCTTGGTGAAGGAAATGCAAGGGGCTAAATTATTGAGGTGAGCATGAAACTCTTCCAACCTATCTAGGCCATGAGGCCAGCAGACATTGGTGTTGTCTATGTATCGCTTCCACCATTTAGGCTTAAAGGGGAAAGGGCGTAAAGCAATTTCTTCAAACTCTTCCATATACAAGTTAGCAATCACAGGTGAAAGTGGGGAACCCATGGCTACACCATCAACCTGTTCATAAATGACACCAAGGAAGGAGAAAAAGGTAGATCGCAAGCATAGCTCCACTAAAGAGGCAACCTCACAACTAGCCTTACGCCTAACAGTATCTAAAGACTCTGAAATAGGAACCTTGGTGAAGAGGGAAACTATGTCAAAGCTGACTAAGATGTCCTTATTGTCACATCTAGTGTCCTTAATGAATTGGACAAAATGGTTTGAGTCTTTGATGTAGGAGTCTGAATTACCGATAAGAGGGGATAATAATTTGGCAAGGAAGGTAGCCAACTTGTAAGTCGGGGAACCAATTGTGTCCACAATAGGCCTCAATGGGATGTTAGTTTTGTGAATTTTAGGGACCCCATAAATGTGGGGGGTATGTTCCTTGGTAGGCAAAAAGTGCCTCTTGGTTGTTTCATCAAAGGAGGAACCTGAGATGGCTGCTTTAACTTTCTTCAAGATTTTGGCGCAAGGATTGTGGGTAACAACCTTGTAGTTGTTGGTATCAGATAGAAGGTCAAGCATCTTGGTGATGTAGTTAGACTTGTTCATGATGATCATGGCATTTCCTTTATTTGCCTTGGAGATGACAAGGTCATGATTGTGAACAAGATTCTACACAATCGAACCCAGAAACTAATACAAGCATCAATATGGATTGTGGAAATCTAATGGATCTGAAAACATTATTTACTGTCAGAATTTAAAATAAATAAAAAAAATTGTACGCACTATAGAAATGATTGTATGTGCTATAGAAATGCTTGTACACGCTACATAAATTCTTGTACACACTATAGAAATGCTTGTACGCGCTACAGAAATGCTTAAAAGCGCTATTTAAAACCTTGAATGCGCAATTTTTTTTTAAATGCACAGAAACAAAATTTAAATGTGCTATTTAATGAATCAAAAGTGCATAAAGAAAACTTGGAATGTGCTGCAGAATGGATTAAATGCACTGCAAAGTCAGGGTATACACGCTAAAAGAAATTTAGACATATTAGAAGAAATGGTGAAAGTGTCATTTCACTGTGTAAAGGCATACAAATTTTTCATGGATGTGCTATTTCAGGCCTCAGAAGCACTGCATAAATGCTTGTAAGTGCAACATAAACTCTCAGATGCGCTGTAGAACCTGAAAAATAGAGAATAAAGCAAGAAAATGATAGAAAAAAGCAATTTCTCCGAATTTAAAAAGAATGAGGCCTAATGCCCCACGATGGGTTCCATTTTGTATTCTAGATTAAGTACCTTCATAGGGTTAGTATTGTCAAATAAATCAAGATAACAACTAAATTACCACAAATAGCAATCTAATTAAGCAAACTAAATGATAATTGAGCACTCTATGGCTCTCTAATTAGGATTGCTAGTGCAAAGCCCTCAGCAAGCTTCCACTAGTGAGAACCCTAATATGAGAAAGTATGATAAACAAAGCTAAAAGATTAATTCCAAATGAAATTATGCCTATTTAGCTCTAGATTTGCCTTTCTAGCTTAAAATTGCAAGAGGTTTGATGCTATTGAAATATTTGTGGATGATTATTGATTGAATTATGCCTTTCTTTTATAGATTTTGGCAAGGGTAGGGGGTGGAGTTGATTTGATCATGGTTAAGTTGAGGTTTAGTCCATGGTTCCACCTTTGGAGACCATTTAAATAAAGTGTCCTCAAAGCTTGGAACAAGAGGACAAAATGGGTGGACACAATTATTTCTCCTTATGTGTGATGGAGATTCGATGTGAGCTTGATCCATGTGAGCTTGATCCTTAAATCCTATTGGTTGAGGCATTTTCCTCCCATGTGGTGTTGAGGGAAAATTAGGATTTAATAATTGAATTTATTTAAATTGTTTAGCCATGTGTACCCCTTAAAATGGGTTGATTTGATTTAATTTGAACTATACAATTAATTAGATCAATTGCACAATTTATTGATTTATTAGATTTAAATTGATTTAATGACCTTTGATTTTTCAATTAAATTGGATTATTGGCTTGATTTCAATTTAGCTTTGATTTGATTTAATTGCCTTGACTTTGCCTTGGTTGCTCACTTAAATTGATCTTGTCCATTTTCAGGTGATTACAATTACAATCCTAACTTGTATTTTCCAAATGGGTGAGGAATTCCACCAGTTCAAATGCAAATTAGGGTTCCATTTGTGTGGCAGGGCCTGTTTGAGGCTTCTTCCTGGACTGGTTTTAGAAAATAAACTAGAACTTTTACTACACTACACTTATCAATTCAAATTTAATTGTTTTAGAAAGTAGAAACTTCAAGGATTCAAACCATGTGATCAACTTGCATCCAACCTAACGTACATGACCGTACCAGTTAGAATTAACTCAGGAAAAATCTTAGTTCTCATTGATTTTACATCAAAATTCATAATACAGTCTCCTTACCTCTTGGTGAGGCCAAAAAAAGTTAAAATAGGTTCATAGCCAAAGAAAAACTAGTTCATATGCAGTTATGACCATTGGTCTTCCAATTTGAACCTCTCGAGCAACTTTTAAAAAGTTGGTCTAGCAACTTTTACATCTTTTGTGCAACTTTTGCAATTTTTGCAATTTTGCTCATCAAAGACCTAAGGTTAGGAATTTAATCTCTAAACAAATAAAAACATGCCTAAAATGATCCAAATTTAATGTAATAATGTTTAAAACTCACAAAACATAAAAAATACCTAATTTGCCTATTGCTCAAAACCTTATGACCCAAGTGGACTAAGGTATCCCAAGGCTTATAGGTTTGCCTTAGGGATCCTTGACCACACGGATCCAAACCAAAAGAGGATGATCTCAAGATCTATCCCATTATTAAAAAAAATGCAAAACATCAAAATCATAAGGAACATCAAGGATGTTGCCTAGGGTGTCCTGCACCATACTCCCTAATACAAAATAAACTCAAGTCCGTTGAGTTGGGATGTCTTATAATCTAAATCCATTCTTATTGATAGCCTCAAGCATCATCCAAGTAGTATCCTCCAAGGACTGGTGTCACCATTTAACTAAGTACTCATAAAATGTGGATCTCCTAGTTTGTTTTGCTACTCTTTTATCTAAGATGCATTTAATTTCTTGCAAAGGTGGCTTTGGTAAGTCCTGTATCTCCTTGTCATATTGAGAACCTTTATCACTTGCAAAAAAAACCATAAAAAATAGGAACCTTATATGCATATAGGTCTGCCACATTGAAAATAGGTGATAAGCCAATAGTAGAAGGCAGTTCAATCTTGTATGCATTTTTGCCACATTTCTTCAATATTTTGAAAGAACCAATCTTCTTCATCATGAGCTTGGTATAATTTTATTTAGGCAGTCTTTCCTTCTTGAGGTGAACCATAACCATGTCTCCCATCTTTAATTGAACATCCCTCTTCTTGACATCTGTTGCTTGTTTATACTTTTCTGAGGTATGTCAAAGTCTTTCCCTGACTTGCTGATGGATATCCCTCATGACTTCTGCAAAGTCATCAGCTTGAGAATTCCCCTGAAAAATGTTTTGAACATTCCTCAACTCAAACACATGCCTAGGATGTGATCCATACACAATCTAAAAATTACTAAGTCCTGAACTCCTATTGACAAAATCATTATAGGAGAATTCTGCCTAAGGTAGAATAGAATCTCATGCTCCTCCATACTCCTTAGTTAGGCATCTTAATAGATTACCCATGGACCTATTGATGAATTTAGTCTACCCATATGACTGAGGATGATAAGAAGATGTCATAGCCAAATTTTTGCCAAGTCTCTTCCTTAAGGTACGCTAGAAATGACCCAAAAACTTTGGATCTCTATCTAAAACTATGGTGAGAGGTAAACCATAAAGTCTCACAATCTCTTTGAAGAACAACCCTGTAATGCTTGAGGCATCATGTGTAGTCTTGAAATTTAGGAAGTGTGCCATCTTGGAGAACCTGTCCACAACCACACAAACACTATCATAACCTAATTTGGTCCTTGGAAGACCCAAAACAAAGTCCATGCTGATTGAGTCCCAAGGTTTAGCAGGATTGACAATGGTTTATACAAGCCTACATTGGAGGTAATTCCTTTGTATTTTTGACAAATTAAACAACAATCCACAAATATCCTATGTCATATTGCATCTTAGGCCAAAAATAAAACCTCCTAACCAATTCTAGTGTCTTGTCAAGACCAAAGTGGCCTGATAAACATCCAAAATGCTTCTCCCTCACAATGTTCTCTCTCATAGAGCAATTAGGAATGCAAAGTTGACTGCCCTTAAAAAAAAGACCTCACTGAATGATATATTCTATAAATTTAGTGTGATACTTATCTCCTAGTTCCAATCTCCATCATTAGGATACATGTCTTTCAAGGTAGAGATGCCTACACTTTCCAATTGGATCTCCTATATGGCTAGGTTCCTCCTACTCAAGGCATCATCTACCTTGTTAACTACACTCTTCTTATTCTTTATGGTGAAGGTGAATTCTTGCAAGTATTCCATCCACTTGAGGTGTTTGTGGTTCAACTTCTCCTATCTATTTAGAAAACTCAAAGCATGATTGTTAGTAAAAATAATAAATTCTCTTGGCAATAGGTAATGCCTCCACTTTCTAAAGGATTGAACCATGACATACATCTCCAAGTCATAGGTAGAGTACTTCTATTTTGCCTCATTAATTTTTTCACTTAAAATTCCATAGGTCTCCCTTCTTGAATGAGAACACCCCCAATGGCCCTCTTACTAGCATCACATTCAATGTTGAATACTTTGTGAAAATCAGGAAGCACTAGGATAGGTTGTTGAGAAACCCTTGTTTTCAAATATTCAAATGACTTATTTGCAGTATTAGTCCAAATAAATATTTCCTCCCCCCTTTGATAGTATCTATCATTGGTGTACTTACCCCACTAAAATTCTTTACAAACTTTCTATAAAAACTAGCAAGGCCATGATTTTTTTTTACCTCACTAGCAGATTTAGGAGTAGGCCAATTTGATATGGCTTCCACCTTTGAGGGTCCATTTTCAAGTTGCCCTTGGAGATGAAAAAACTAAGGAACACAAGCTCTTCTTGAAAAACACACACTTGTCTAAATTGATCCTTAACTACTCCTCATGTAACCTTTTCAACACCATATCAAGATGCATCAAATTCTCATCCTTATCCTTGCTAAAGATTAAAATTTCATCTAAATAAACACCAAAAAAATGATTGATAAAATAATTAAGGATTTCATTCATCAACCTCATAAAGGTGCTAGGAGCATTTGAAAGGCCAAAAGGCATCACAATCCATTCAAAAAATCCTTCATTGGTTTTGAAAGCTGTCTTCCACTCATCCCTTCTTGGATCCTAATTTGATGGTATCCACTCTTCAAGTCAATTTTGGAGTAGTATCTTGCCCCCCTAGACAATCCATGAGATCTTCTATCCTTGGCATAGGAAACCTATATCTAATGGTTATCCTATTGATGGATCTAGACTTAGTACATAACCTCCATGTAACCTACTTTTTAGGCACTAGGACTGCAGGCACAACACAAAGGATTATGCTCTTCCTAATAAAGATTTTCTCCAATAAACCTTGAATCTATCTTGCAACCTTTGCATTATGCTCAAAAGTCAATTTATAGGTAGCCTTATTGGGAAATGTAGAACTAGGGATGAGGTCTATGCAGTGACTGATGTCTCTTTTTGGTGGAAAAGTATCTATACTATTATCTGCAACTATCCCCTTGTACTTATTTAACACATTTTGTACCTCCCTTGGACCAACAATTCTTCAAGGTTCTTGACCTATTGAAATCTCCTTAGTCTTTGTTTTAGGCTTGAATATGATGGAAAAACAAGGTGTATCTTTCTCCTTGAGGACTTGCAAGAACTCCTTCTCTCCTACCAACATCACACTATTTTCCAAGACTCTATCCTTATCAGTATCAGGGAGAGGGGTCATTGTGTAACTTATCCCATTCTTGGTCAAGGTGTAGACATTATTCTTCCCTTCATGTTGAGCATCAACATCATATTTCCAGGGCCTACCTAAGAGTAGATGACATGTATCCATATTCACAACTTCACACAAGACTTTATCTTTGTATTCTCCTACTTGGAATTGTATCCAACATTGTTCATCTACCAAGGTTTGTTGATCCTTATTGAGCCAATACACCTTATAAGGATTTGGGTGAGGTATTTTCTTTAGACCAAATTTTCTTATCATTTCACTAGAAGCTAAATTTTCTATAGAGCTAGAATCAATAATGACCTTACAAACTCCACCATTTACTTTTTAATGGGTTCTAAATAAGCTCTTCCTTTGTGGGGGCCCCTTGGGAGTTGGTACCTTCAAGAGTGTCCAATTGAACATGATACATTCCCCTTACTCAGGGTATGTAGGCCTAGAGGTGGTTGTATGGTATGAAGTCATGCTCTGACAATCCTCATCTTGAGTGAGTTGCACTCTCCTATCTCCTCCCAGTGTATTCAAACTTGTACTAGCCTTTCTTGGACACCTAAAGGACCAGTGAGCAACGTGGTTGTAGGAGAAACATCTTCTAGTGAGCACATGAGTGTTTCTACCTCCTAACATTCCTCTAATGCTTCCTCTACCTCCTCTGAAGTTATTCCCATGATTATGATCTCTATCAGTTTCACTTGATTCTCCTTGATGCAGTGGCATCCTAGCTTATTGCTCGGTGCCTGAAGTTTCTGGTAGTCTCGGTAACTATTTGGTGGAGTTTGGTTACTTGGTTGGTGATCTCAGTAGAAGACTAGTGTTTCTCAATCTTGGTTGTGGTTCTTAGTTGGAAATTCCATTGGATCTCGGTGGATGATGGTCACTCGGTGACTATGTGTTTTTATTGCTCGGTGCTCGGTTATCGACGGGGTCTTGGTATCTATGCCCATTGCTTAGTCACTGAAGGGGAGCTCGGTCATTAAAGGAGACTTGACATTTCTAGTGCTTGGTAATGCTTAAGGAGCTTAGTTGGTATGGTTGCTTGGTATGTTTCCTGATGCTTGGTAGTTTGGCTTATCGACAGTTGTTCTTGGAGATTCATCTTGGCTGACTGGTGTATTTAATCTAGGTCACGTTCCTTGAGTTATGGATTGACTATTGGATGTGTGGGGACCTAGATTTAGAGGCTAACATGGAGAATTTAATTATTGTGAAGTTATTTGTTAGCTGACTGATGTTTGGCATTTAATATTTGTATATTTGGAAGCCGACTAGCTTTTGGGATTTAATTGTTTGTAAAGTCAACTTGTGGCTGGGGTTTAGTATTTAAGGAGATATTTGGGTAATTGTTTAGGGGGGAGCTGGAGTAGCAGATGTGTGGATTTTTGAAAGCATAGTTAGTAGCTTGCGAGCTTAGGTAGTAGAAAGATTTCTTGGAAGTTTGAGTACAAGTTCAAATCTTTCTTGGAGTGCCTACCAATGTCCTGTTGTGTTGCAAACCTACGTTAGTTGAGAAGTGTGTTGGATCCTTTGTGATCTTGTAGAACTATTTATTGCATTGTATTTGGCCATAACCAGGAAGGCCTTACAGCCCGACACATTGCATGTAATCAGTTAATTGATGAATAAAGACATCTATTTTCTTTCAAATTTGGTTTCTTGTTATGTATTTCTACTGTGTTGGTGTTTAGCTGCAAGGTCGGATAGTCCTTAATTGGATTCTCCATCCTTGACTGTGTCACTCCTTGTGGCCTTGATGATGATGATCCCCTTCCTTGGAACCCTCCTCTTTTGCTAAAATTATTTCCTCTTCCTCTATTATTCTTCTTCCCTTTACTCCTTTTCTTCTCTTCAATCTTCCTTGCCATTTGATAACACTGGTGTACATATTGAGGATTAAATAGACTTAGTTCATCTTGGATGCTGAACTTAAGTCCATTCAAATATTTGGCTAGCTTTTACTTCTCATTTTTAGGGACCTTAGCCTTCATGGTGATCTTGTGGAATTCATCGGTGTAAGATCCTACATCAAGATCTATTTGTTTCAAATTTTGTAACATCTTGTGCAAGGTTACTGTAATGTCCCATCTTATTCTCATTTTATAATTTCTTGCAAAATTGACGTTAGTACAAAACATTACACAATATTTACGTGACTCATACTCTACTCTAAGTTAGTAAGGGGGATTTGATTCTTAAGGATGCCTCTAGTTCGAGCTTCACAGAATTCTCAGTTCTCGTCTCGAGGGATATAAGATCCACTCTAAGAAACTGGGCTATCAACTCGTCATCCCATAGAGCACTGCCCATAAGAATCTCTTGGAAGTAATAAATGCTATCCAAGCCTACGCATATGCATATGACTGGCATCAGTATATATACTGCCTACATGAGATTATAACAATCTCGAGATTAGGGAAACTATAACAATTTCCTCTAGCCCCCTTCAGATATGGGGATCCATCTCTAATGAATATAAGATTTATTTTATATGGAATCCATATCATCATCTATGGTGGACATAAAAATGTACAAACCTTATATAATCATTATTTTTAGATTTATTTATAAAAGAAATCTAAAATTACTCAAGAATGCATTGATTAAGAATTCTCATTATATATATATATCTTAATTATATATATATATAAAATTTATTTATATTAAATGACATACCACCATGTTGAATTTTCTCTGAAATTCTTTTACCTTTTACTCTCCTTTATTTTTCGTATATTCTTTTCTTTTTTCCTCCCTTGAGTTCCTCCTACATTTACTCTATTTTCTCCTATCTTTTCTCCTTCATTTCCTCCTAGCTTTTTCTCGTATATTATTTTCTCCCAAGTTTTCCATATTATTTCTTCTTATTTTTTATTTTTTCCCAGTAATTCTTTTCTTATACCTTTTTTCTCTCTCCAAAAGTCATGTCTTTTGGATTATATCATGTTATTTTATTTATTTATATTTACTATATGAATAATTATAGATTATAGTTATAGTGTGATTACTTATTTATTATTTATTATATTTAATAATTTATTAATATTATTATATTGATTCATCAATATATTATATTATATTTATATATCAAATTTTTATTTTTATTATTTTAATAATATTTTATATTAATAATATATTAGTATGTTTATATATTATTTTATTATTTTAATAAAAAATTATATTATATTATTTTATTTATTAAATTTTATTTTATTATTTTATAAAATATTAATTTCTATTTCAAAATGGGGACATCACAGTCCGCCCTTCTCAAAATTGCTTGTCCTCAAGCAATTCAAACCTTTGACCTATGAGTGGTGTCTTTCTATGTTGATATCCCATCCAATTACCTTGAATTTGATTTGTTGTAGCACTTTCATTCACTTCTGATAGATGTTTCTCAACTCCAAGAATGTCTTTTATCAAATCTTGACACTCACCAAGAATGTCATTGATCAATCCTCATGGATAATTTAAACCTATCTTCCTAATTCTATCAAGTCCTTAGGAGAAGTCTACCGGATCAAGTACCTTAACCCTCTTGAGGATCTCCAGGGTTCTGAATGATATAAGATTGATTCTAGAACCATCCTTGATTATTTAACCATCTTCTCTGGAGCGCATGCCCCAAAGTTTCATCTTGGAAGAGATATCCTCTATCCAAGGCCTTTCATCTTGGAAGAGATATCCTCTATCCAAGACTTCTCATCTTGGGAGAGATATCCTCTACCCAAGGCTTTTCATCTTGGAAGAGATATCCTCCATCCAAGGCTTCTTGTATTGGGAGAGATATCCTCTACTCAAGTTTGCTTGCATATGCATAAGTTGAATCATCAGAATATTTTGGTATTATGGTGATTATATCAATCTTAGTCAAGTCAGTCTTATGGAGATTATATCAATCTCTCATACTTTGGAGATCATCTCATTCTTAGTCACCACCAAGCATAGCTTGGATCTCATCATTTATGAAGATAAAATTCATAATTTCCACAGTACTATCCATATTGCAAATCAATACCAAATTGTATGGTTCTGTAATTATAATTTTACCTTGTTACTTTTACCCTGTAGGATGGAAGGATCATGCTCTGATACCACTATAATGTCCATTCTTATTCTCCTTCACATAATTCCCGCTTCTTGGCTTGAGTGATATAACATTCACTCTAAACAACTAGGCTATCGACACGTCATCCCATAGAGCACTACCCATAAGAATCTCTTAGAAGTAATAAATTCTATCCAAGCCTACACATATGCATATGACTGACATCAATATATATACTGCCTACGTGAGATTATAACAATCTCGAGACTAGGGAAACTATAACAATTTCCTCTAGCCCCCTCCAGATATGGGGATCCATCTCTAATGAATATAAGATTCATTTTATATGAAATCCATATCATCATCTATGGTGGACATAAAAATGTAAAAACCTTATATAATCATTATTTTTAGATTTGTTTATAAAAGAAATCCAGAATTACTAAAGAATGCATTGATTAAGAATTCTCATAATATATATATATATCTTAATATTAAATATATATCTTAATTATTTATATATATATATACATAAGTGAAAATAGAAATGTTCATATATATATATGAACATTTCTATTTTCACTTATGTATATATATATATATATAAATAATTAAGCTATATATATATATATATATCTATATATAGTAATTATATATATAATTAAGATATATATATATATATATATATAGATATATATATATTAAATGACATACCACCATGTTAAATTTTTGCTGAAAGTCTTTTATCTTTTACTCTCCTTTATTTTTTGTATATTCTTTTTTCCTCCCTTGAGTTCCTCCTACATTTCCTCTATTTCTCCTATCTTTTCTCCTTCATTTTCTCCTAGCTTTTCTCCTATATTATTTTCTCCCAAGTTTTTACCTATTTTTTTTCAAAAGTCATGTCTTTTGGATTATATTATGTTATTTTATTTATTTATATTTACTAGATATGAATAATATATTATCAATAATAATATATTATAATTATAGTGTGATTACTTATTTATTATTTATTATATTTAATAATTTATTAATATTATTATATTGATTCATCAATATATTATATTATATTATATTTATATATCATATTTTTTTTTTTATTATTTTAATAATGTTTTATATTAATAATATATTAGTATGCTTATATATTATTTTATTATATTTTAATAATAGATTATATTATATCATTTTATTTATTAATTTTTCTTTTATTATTTTATAAAATATTAATTTTTATTTCAAAATGGGGACATCACAATTACCTCATAGTCTTCAGGGACAAATTGTTTCTTGATTTCTCTGAGCATCTTCTTCCAAGAGGATATTGGTTCCTTCTATTTTTCCACTCTCTCATTATGTAGAAAATTCCACCAACTTAATGCAGGACCTTTCATCTTTGACTTTGCAATCTTGATCTTCTGGTGTGCAGGAATGTCATCACATTCAAAGTGATTTTCTAGGGCTTCTACCCAGTCCATACATCCCTCTGGATCCATCCTTCCCACAAAAATAGGTATATATGGTTTGTGATCTCTTCTACCAACCCTCTCTAAGGCTTCTATCATTGATCTTTAATCATCTGGCATCCCCCATCTTGTAGGGTTTGAGTTCTCCTCTTCTTCTTCTGAATATGATTCTCCACCACCAGATCCACTGAGTTGTAAGTTCTTCAACCTTGCTATCTCTTCCTCCATCTTCTTGTTCATGGCAGCTTGTTCCCTCACAATTTTGGCTAACTCCACATTTGTGATCCTTAGAGGTATCTCCTCTTCATTAGTGTCATTATGGTCTTCCATGATTGTTGCCAAGATCTTTTGCTGGATTTGATACCACCTGATGCAGAGTGGTCAACAAGAAGCTTAGGAAATGGTCTATTTCCCCTTCAACTCTCCAAGTTTGGTTTTGAAGCAATCCAATCCTTCTAACCTTGAAAAAAAAGGTATTTAAACCAAGTAGTGGTGGTTATATACCTATCCTACTTCTCCTCAATGCCTAAAGGCTTCACACAATTTCTTCCAAATTTGTGACTTAGGAACACTAACCCTGTTCTAGGCCAACTTGGGAAATCTTCACCATTGGCTTTACACAATCAAACCAAAGGTTGGAACACCTTACTTATGATGCAAGGATAGGGAAACAATCCTTATATTGACCCTTTAACTTCAACAATATGCTGAACACTGATTGACCTAGGAATCTTACTAGGTCTCCTCAACTAGTTTTTGGTGTGTAATTTCTCCTTTCAGATGAGACTAGGAAAACTAAGGGAAGATTATGATACCTTTTTGGAAGTTATAGAGATTCCAAAATTCCTAAGACCCAAATCCACTCTCGCAACACCTAATCCTTACTAAGTTCACAAACCTAATTGGCCAAATTACACTTGGTTTCTAAAGAAAGTGATCAAGGATGGGTTCATGGGATTAGTTCAAGGATTTTATCACCTTCTCCACACTCCAAATAACACAAATCCACCTTCAAATTTGTCTTATTGACCAGTTCTTCAAACTGCACACTCCAACCCCCATCAACTTGGCTGAATACATTAAGATATTCAACCTAGGGCTTGATGTAATCACCCTCAACCCCTAGAGTCACACCCTGAGTCTTTTGGATCACTATTATTATAATCCTAAATTTAATTTTACAAATGGGTGAGGAATTCCACTGGTTCAAATGTAAGTTAGGGTTCTATTTGTATGGTAGGGCTTGTTTGAGGCTTCTTCCTAGAATGGTTTTAGAAAACAAACTAGAACTTTTGCTACACTGCACTTATCAATTCAAAGTAAATTGTTTTAGAAAGTAGAAACTTCAAGGATTCAAACAATGTGATCAAATTCTATCCAATCTACAGTACATGGCTATACCAGTCATAATTAACTCATGGAAACTCTTGGTTTCTCATTGATTTTGCATCAAAATTCATAATACAGTCTCCTTACCTCTTAGTGAGGCCAAAAAAAGTTAAAATAGGTTCATAGATGAAGCCAAACTAGTTCATATGTAGTTATGACTATTGGTCTTTCAATTTGAACCTCTCGAGCAACTTTTACATCTTTTGTGCCACTTTTGCAATTTTTTCAATATTGCTCATCAAAGACCTTAGGTTAGGAATTTAACCTCTAAACCAATGAAAACATGCCTAAAATTATCCAACTTTAATGGAATCGTATTAAAACTCACAAAACATAAAAAACACCTAATTTGCCTATTGCTCAAAACCCAATGATCTAGGTGGACTAAGGTATCCCAATGCTTATAGGTGTGCCTTAGGGATCCTTTACCACACACATAGATCCAAACCAAAAGAGGATGATCTCAAAGATCTATCCCATTATTACAAAACACACAAAACATCAAAATCATAAGGAGCATCTAGGATGTTGCCTAGGGTGTCCTGCACCAAGATGTCATTTATACACTCGAGCCAAGCAAGAAGGGAAGATTCCAAAAGATATTTGGGACATTCAAAAGGATTTGAATATTCTTGGGAATATCATATATAAATCTTATGATGGATCAAGGTGGTGGTAGAAAATATTATACAACATCGAGATATGATTTTTTTAAAGATGTAATTGAGTGAGAAGATTCAAAGTTAAATTTTGGTGAAGGTTAAGGTGGTAAAAGTTAAGTATTTATTGGGTAGTGCTCTTATTGAAAAGGAGGAAGTAAGTTATTGTTGGTTGATTGTATGAAGCAAAATTCATGATTTCTAGGGTTGTGACCAAGGTTTTGAGAAGAGGTAGATCAAAGAGTAGTAATAAAGAGTAGAGAATAGATTGGATTTGATAGGCAAGAAGTGATACATCCAGATCATTACATGTTGTTCCTTAATTATAGCAAGAAAAATCTCTTAACTGGGTGGACTTTGATAGGTCTTCTATTGTAAATACCTTAATTGTGTGGGCTCACATAAAGAGCCTTAAATCCTCTAGTGAGGTAGATCTTAATAGATCTCATTATACTCCTAATAGTTTACTAGTCACTCCTAATAGGGTGAACCCTCAGAAAGGGTATTTGTAGCTCCTAACAGGGCAAACCTTTTTATTGCAGTAAAGGGCTTGTGGGTGTCATCCTCACCATGGTTTTCTCCCTCTAGCTAAGGGTTTCCATGTGAAAAATCAGCGTCTTATGTGTGATGCATGTGTGGATGTTTGATGTTATTTACTTTTATTTCATTACATTAGTTATATGTTTTTCTATTTGGAAGTTGTTTCTAAAGTTAATTAGACCTGTGGTTGAATTAGTAGGTTACCTATTTGTATTGATTCACACCCCCACTCTTAGTACCATCAAATAATAACACTTTATTATCCATTTGAATCCTAGGGGAAATTAGTCTTGATCCTAAGATTTCCATTAGTCTATTCTTGAAGTCTGTCAGGATCCCTTGACTAGAACCTAGCTCCTATTTCCATCCTAATGCTAGATTCCCATTTTGGAATACCAAATAATCTTTTCCATAAATACACCTTTGTATTTTGAGGGAGTCTATAGTTTTCTAATCATTCATAAGAGAAGAGAGTGTTGTATGCTCTCCCCACAAGTCATCCCGGAAGAGAGCCAGACCTCTATCCAAAATGTTCCATGAGATGCCATCACTTATGATACTTCTACATTCTTTCATAAAGTTCCAAATTATTGAGCCATTAGGAGGATTAACATGTCTAAAAATACTCAGGTTATCATTTCCATTAGGATATTTATATCTGAGGATTTTTTCCCATTTAAGGTTCATGTATTTATACATTCTCCAAACTAATTTTTCTCCTAATGCTAGGTTCCAAGCTTTAACATCTTTAAGGTCTACTTCCCCTTATTTTTTGGTCCTACATAACTTATCCCATGTAATAAGGGATACCATTTCTTTATCTGTCGATCCTGGCCAAAAATATTTCCCGAATTTATGAATACACTTGTTTCTTGGCTCTATTGGGATTTTGAAAATAGACATTTGGTAGATTTGGAGAGAGAAAAGTACTGATTTTAGCATTATTGATTTGCTGGCCAAAGGGAGCCATTTTCCTCTCCAAGATTCTACCTTCTTGTCTACCTTGCTTAGAACATTGCCCTAAATATTATTTCCCCTTGATCCTTTGTCTAAGGGAACTCCTAAGTACCTGCTAGGAAGAATCTGTTTCCTAAAATCTAGAATGTTGCATATCTCATCTCTCTGTAAACTTGTATTAAATAAGATGTCTAATTTTTCCTTATTAATTAATTGTCACAAAGCCTCTAAATAGTCTTATAAGATTATTTTTATACACCTAGCTTCTGAAAGCTTAGCTTTACCATATAGTATCGTATCATCCACAAATTGTTGATGTGTTGTTGGTTCTAGCTCACTTGTTATCTTGATGCCTTTTACTTAACCTCATTCCCTTACCTTAGTAATTGACCTACCTAATGCTTCATCCATAATGATAAACATAAATGGTGATAAAGGGTCCCCCTACCTTAAACCCCTCAAGATATCAAAGTAGCCATTTGTTGTCCCATTTACTAAGACTGACATTTTTGGAGTAGAAATTAATTCAAAGACTAGGTTAATACATTGATTCAAGGACCCAAAGGATTTCAAACATTTACATAGAAATATCCATTCCACCTTATCATAGGCCTTCTTAATATCCATTTTTATAAGCATATTGGGTTTTTGATTGTCTTGAATTGAATGTATGGATTCTTGGGCTATTATTATCCCATCTAATATGGATCAACCCAGGACAAAGCTCATTTTCTCATCTTCTATAATTATTGAGAAGAGTTTCTTAATCCTATTAGTCATTGTTTTAGTTACGATTTCGTATATCATGCAAAGGGAGATAGGCCTAAAATCATCCAAACTCAAGGCTTGGTCTTTCTTTTGTTAATATTTCTTAATATCTTTCCTGAGTTTCTAATGTTTTCCACAACTTTTGTCACTTCATTCCCCAAGAAGGACCAACATTTTTGGTAGAAGAAGGTAGGAAGCCCATCTGGTCCGAGGGAGTTGTCTGGGTGAAGTTTCATTAAAGAGATCTCTATTTCTTCTTTAGTAAATTTGGCATTCAACATTTTGTTATGATCTTCATTGAGAAGTTTTGGGATACTTCCTATTATAGTTTCCTATAACGCTATACTAGAGCCTTCCCAATTATTTAACAAATTATTAAAGTACTTGACCACTTTATTTGATATGTCTATCGGGTCTTCTACTAGGGTACCATTAGATATTCTAATATAATTGATTTGATCGATATTTCTTCTAATTTTAGTGCTTTTATGGAAGAAATTAGTGTTTTTATCTCCTTTTGCTAACTATATTCTCTTGAATTTTGTCTTCATCAGATTTCTTCTTTTTCCAAAATATCTTCATGATTCTTAAGTAGTTATTTTTCCTTTAAATAACTCCCCTGTTCAATCCCTTTCTTGAGAATCTTTTCATTGAGATCACCCAGTTCCTTCTCTATGTTTTGCTTGATTTCAAATATATTGCCAAAGTTATTCTTGTTCCAATGCTTCAATTTACCTTTAAGAGCATTCAGCCTAGCCATGAATACGAAAGCCTTAGAACCTTCAAAAATTTCCTCCTTCCAATAGTTCTCCAAAGTTTCTATAAAATTCTCCTCTTTGAACCATATTTTCCCAAATTTACAGGGACACCTAATGGGTTTACCATCCTCTTTAATAGAGAGAGAGATTGGGAAATGATCCGAGCCAGAGATTGAGAGAATAGAGGATTCCAAGTTCTTATCAAAGTTAATGAGATTCCCTTTGAAGAAAAATCTATCCAGTCTTTTTTCCATATTACTAAACCCTAATCTTTTGTTGGTCCAAGTATAAATACCATTTACCGTCTTGATTTCCATCATTTCATGCCTGAACAACCAATCTTTAAAATAAAAAATAGTTTGAGTTTCTCTTGTCAATCCTCCTAATTTCTCGTTGAGGTTAAGTATTGCATTGAAGTCTCCTCCTATAATTTAAAGTTTTGATTTGGGAAGGTTGTAGTTAACTCCCCTACCTCTTCCTTAATATCTTTTTCTCTATAAGAGGGATGGGACCATATATGTTAACATAAATAAAATTCAAGATTTTATTAATGTTCTTGACTTCTCCAATCATCCAATATCTTTCATTCCTTATTTTAGAAAAGGAGACTACTCTCAAGTTCTATAAAATTCCTAAACCAGATGAAGCCCTATTATCAGCTCCCCCTTTTAATTCCATACCCCTATCTTTTTCCCTAATCCATTGACTTCCTCACTTCCAAGTTTAGTTTCTTGCACCAAGATAATATCTACCTCAAAATTTTTAATACAACACTTTATAAGGCACTATTTGTTAGGGGCATTAAGGCCCCTAACATTCCATGTAACCTACAATGGATCATTAGGAAGGAACTTACCCTTCCTTTCATACAAGGTGGTGATCTTATCTTGTCCTACAACTTGCACATCTTCTTTCCTAAGGTCTCTTAAGGACTTCCTACCTCTCCTTCTATTAACCTTAGCAAAATCTACCTCCTCTTTCTCCTTTCTTCCCTAAACCAAACCTAGCCTTCTCCCTTCTACTCTTGCGTCACTCTTGTCTAGCACTAAATCCTCCACTTAACCTATCTCCTCCTCAAATTTGAGGGCATTAACAACCCTTAAGAGTACTTCTTGTCTCTTTCTCTAGTTTCCCTATGATATTAGATCTAATCCTAAAAAAATCCCCCAATTCCTCCAATTCTTCCTTTTCTAAATCATTAGTTTCCTGTACTATTTCTTTTCCCTCTTCTTCTTCTAACCTCCAGGTCACCCTTTTACATCTTTCCCCTCTCTACTATTCCTTAGAGATGTGCCCAAAGCCCATTCTGATTGAGCCTTATCAATATTCCCTATCTCTTGGTTTACCACCCTCCTCATTGCCTATGTATGATATAAAATTTCTTTCAAAGATTCCCTATACTCCTCTACTCTAATATCCTTATGAGGAGTCTCCTCCTCTTCTGAATTTTGTCCTTTCCCTGTTCTAATCTTCTCTCTATCCCCATTCTAATCAAAACGTCTCAAATTTAGTTCCTTATTTAATTCTACATTCTGTAAGCTTTTCTTCTTTGTTACCTTCTCCCTTGCTTCTTTATCAATTTATTCCTCATTAATTCCCACCACCTCACCTTCCTCTATTTCCTCTTCTTGAGTCTGAGAACTATTTACTACCATGAAGCCTCCCTGTTGATCAATAAATATTACTTTCCCCTCCTATCTCTGATTATCTTCTTCCTCTAGGGTTTCATCCTCCTGTACCTTTCCCTTAAAGAATTCTGGTTGGATTTCATAGGACTCTTCCATGATTTTGATTACCACCAATTTTAATGAACTAATCTTAATGTCCATACTAACTAGAATAACATAGTTAGCGTAAGCGTATGGTCTTTCTTCCATACCCACTTATGTTCCTAGAAGATTACCTATTTTCCTAAACATGTCTTTGTTAATTAGTTCTATCAGAAGGTTCAGTAGCAAAATAGCCCTATCTATTTTAAAATTCTCTAGATTACACAGATTAAAATTTGGTTGCCACTCTAGGAATTTAAAACCGTTACCTCTAAGGCAAGGTGAATCCCCATTCATAAATCTATTTCCAAGATCTTCTTTACATCTGATATATAAGAATTCTTTTGATAAAATTACTACACTTACCTGGCCTTTGAAGGTTTTGAGTAACCAATCTGCTATTTATTCTATTGGTAACCCAAAACCACACCATCTTGCAAAAACCCCAATTTTTTTTATAATCTTTGTGATATCTCAATCATCCCATCTTTGATTTCCAACACCATCTTATCTTTTGAGTCTGAGTTGATTTTTTGTTGCAAATCCTCCTTTTGACCATTCCCTTGGGACTCCATTCATTGCCCTTCAATCAGATTCATGATACACTCCTCCTTCCTTCTTAGGTAGTTAGGGTTTTTACCTCCTACCGACCTTTGATTTATTTGATGAATACACGAATGTCTGTTGGAATACTTTCTAGGAACCGGTTTTAAAGAATCATCCTCCACCAAACGTAGATTGTGGAAATGATTTTGTTTAAGGGGGATTTTCCTTGGTCGGAGCTGACTTTGTGGCTAAAAATATGTTTGATTCCTATTTTCCATCCATTTGTTGGATCTGTAGTCCCATCTATCCAAACCCTTTCTTTCATCCCTTTGGGTTCTTCTTGATTTCATAGATTTCCATTCCTGATCCCGACTAGCTTAAGGAAGGGGAGCTCGGTTCCGCCAATCTACTGCCACATTTTTTTTTCTAAAGACATTCCTGTCATTCTAGGTTCGCATTTTTGCTATAGAGAAGAGCCATATTTTGTTTTACCAATATAGATACCATAGACTTTATAAATATATATCTAAACTTAGTATAAATATATTTATTATAATCTCTATTCTCATTCTTATTTCTCTCATTAAAATTATTAATATATATATATTCTTCTCCTATTTATGCCTTTGGGAGTGATTGAAATCCACATTAAATATCCTTGGTATTGAATGGTTGCATCTTATTGAGTAGAGAGATATCTTTTTGTCAATAATTAATTAATATTTCTTTTTATGTTGCTCTCTCTTTGTATATGTGTTTTATTTTCCCTTTTCTTTCCCTTCTAAATGAAATTATATTCTCTTTTATATCTCATATTTGAGAGAGTCACATCTTTTCATTTCATCTACTTTGGCCATTCATTAAACTTAATTATATTTTAATTTAGATTTTATTCATAATTATTTTATATTTTAATTTATGTTTATTTAATTATTTTATAGTTTATTTTATATTTTATTTATATTCTTTTTATATTTTAATTATTATTTATTATTAAATCCCATTTTAGAAAGGGAACATACTTTTTTAAACTTGTAATTTATTTATATATTTTATTATTTTAATATTATTTGTTAAATTCTTTTTCAGAAAAGGGACGTCATAATGTGTCAAGTATTCCTTTATCTTATCAAAACCTTGTTGATAGGGAACATCCTATTTGAAATTTATGTCTTTCCTTAGAATTTGCATAAAAGGTTGACACTTGCTAGAAAGTTGAGCAACAAAGTGTCTGATGGATTGAAGCTTTCCTTGGAGAGTACGCAAGTTATTTAATGAAATCTCTAATATAGCTTTGACCTTTTGGATCTACTTCGATGACACATCTAGAGACAATAAAGCCTAGGAGCTTACTTGATGTAACCCCAAAAATACATTTGTTGGGATTTGGTCTCAACTTATATGTCACCAAATGCTTAAAGATGCATTCTAATATGGGAGGATGCTCAATGCATGTCTTATACTTTCTCAAAAGGTCATTAATATAGTCCTTAATTATTTAGTAGATTAAATCATGAAATATTAGAGTCATGGCATATTCATAAGTGGCACCAACATTATTGAGCCCAACTGACATTACTTGGTAGAAAAAGGTTCCCCATGGATTCGTGAATGTTGTTTTGTTTTAATCCATCTCAAAAATCTTAATCTAGTTGTATCTTGAAAAATTTTCAATAAGTGAGAGCATCACGTGCCTCTCTATCAAATCTATAAAAATGTGGATACTTGGGAGTGGAAATTCATCATTTGGACACACTTTATTGATTTCTCTAAACTTTGTACAAATTATGATATCACCACTAGGTTTTGAGACTAGGACCATATTAGATATCCACTTAGAGTAATCAATGCACTGAATGAATTGACCTTCCAATAATTTCTCAAGTTTTTCCTTAATAAGGAGAGCCACACATAGATGCATCTTTCTTAACTTTTGTTTGATTGGCTTGGCATCCAGTTTAACTAAAAGGTAGTGTACCAAAAGATCAGGATCAAGGTTGGGCATATAAACATATGTCCATGAAAAGTTAATGGACCATTCTTCAAGAGTTGTGTGAAGACCTGTAACTTATCATCAGATAAGGAAGAATTCACATGGACAATGTGTTGATGTTCTATAGTACCTAAATTGACTTCCTTTGTTTCATCAATGAGAATGGATGACTTTTCTATGTATTATTTGTCCATGGGAGGAAGAGAAAAATCCTCATCTTCTAATGCCTCAATGAGGTTTTCACTAGAAGATACACCCTTTATTTTTACTAATTTGGAATTTGAAGGTTCGTCAAAAATGTTTTCACCAAAAAGCTCTTTATTTTTTATTTTTTATTTTTTCAAATTTATGGCTAAGGATATCCTCTTCCCCGAAGTAAGCTTCAAAATCCATCTTGTACACCATGTAAGGATAAGGATTAGGATAAGGTGGATATTTGGTGAAAATCATGAACTCTAGGAGCATGAAATAGAATTAGAATGTATTGATGTGTACAATAATTTTTCCATAGTCAATGAGGTTGGGATTACAAAGTGGCAAGTCTATGAGGAGGATAGAGGCATTGAATAAGATAGATGTACCACGTAAGGAAGGTGTTTCTATATCATCATAGGATTTCTTAATGACCTCTTCAGGTACATCTTCAACTTCAAAGTAGTTACTCTTCACATTTAGAGAGGCATTGGATAGAGTAGAGACATCATTTGGGGAACTTCAAAATCCAAGCCACTAATTATCAACTTTGTGAGGAGAGTCAAGTGGTGTTATCATGCCTTGTTCTCCTTGGCCATGTCCACCACCTTGATAATCTCATTTTTTTTGTAGCTAACTCATGGGATTTGGAATATTTACCTTTTAAATAGTTAAGGTGGGAATTATTATCATTAGGGGGATCCTTGTAAATCCATTGATTAGTGTCCCTTTCTACTACCTCATGATTAAGTTCTCCCTGTGATGAGAATATTGTAGGAGCAAATTCCTTGACCATAGGTTCCTTCTTTTTTTGTTTTTTAGTGGGCTTTCCATATGAATGAGGATTGAGAGGTAACACACCCACAATAAAAGTTCTCTCTAAGGTATATTCTCTGTGCAACCAACATCATTGATCTCAAGTTGTGAAAAATAGGATAAAATGAAGGTCTTTTCTTTTGTACTGACAAGGATGGTGTTAGGGTCAACTGTTAGATAACTGGGGGGGGGGGGGGGTGAATTAGTTAAGTCCAGTTATCCTATAGTCCCAAATACTCTCAGATGTATAAAAAAAATCCTTCAAATAATCTAAACATCTCGGTAAACACTTTGTCTGTGCCTTTCTGTTCATTTACCGAATACCAGTAAAATAAACTATTATATACCAATCAAACTAGTAATTGTAATATGTAAAGTAAAATAAAAAATTATCACATCCATACACATATAACACTTGATTTTTAACATGGAAACCCTATTAGGGGAAAAACCACCTGGGATCGGTACCCGAAATAATTTTAGTCTTTTGAAGTGAGATCGGTTAAGAGCCAACCTTGTTAAAGGTTGCAAAACACATTGTAAGGTGTGACCTTGTTAGAGGATTTATCACTAAATTTTTTCCATAACCATACATTCACTTGGGTCATCAAGAAAATAATCAACATTTATTGAATGTCATAATAAAATAACAAAGACTTTTAAGTCCCACTCGGTTAAGAGATTTTGTCTATAGCAATGGTTAGAATGCAATAATAAATGATTTGATTCAAATACTTCATTTTCAAATATTCAGATCTATGCTAAGATCAAAATACCTCTGGCCATCATAATCTCTTTTAATTTATTTATATCCTCCAACTCTGTTCTACTTGGTTATCTCCTTTCTCTGACACTCAGTGTAGTCTGCAGAATTTCTCAATTCTCACTTCAACCTGTCTGACCAGCTTTGCATGAATAGAATCTCCTCCTCACATGCATCATTCATTATGAATCTCTTGTCTCCTTTTATAGACATGATAAACCATTTTATTCTCATCCATAGATTTTTCCACTTAATCTTTACCATTGATTTTTCCACTTTAACCTTCCTCAGAACTTGTGTCTTAAACATGTTTCAATCTACATCATTTATATTCTCCAACTCATCATCTGAAGTCGTAAATCTCATGTTCCATTTTTTTTTATTCAGTCAAACCATGATGTGTTAGTGAATTCTTACTCAGTTAATACTGTACTCAGTATACACTACACTTGCTCGGTGTACACTGTTTCAACTCAGTGTATGCTAAGTTCTTCATTTACAGACTATATAAAATTGTACATTCTTGACCTTCAATTCTTGATAGAATCATGTAATACAATCAAATCACTAACATAATGTCATAGACTCATCAATAAGTTACCTAATGAATACCATACTTCATAATTTACTCATACATCTCATCTTCATGTTAATATCTCATTCCTTCACCATTATTACCTTCTCTAGATGTTTACAACTATCATGATAAGTAAAGTCAAAACTAGTTGACATCAATGATAATATAATAAATGATTTAATATATCACACATCTTTGTAGCTCGGTGATCATCTTCACATTCTATTCTCCAAGTAATCAATCAGTTGTAGTATAACAATCTCTCCCTTTCAAGTAGTTAATCAATTGTAGTCTGTCAATCTCTCCCTTTGACATTGATGACAACACAATATGAAATATGCCATAGATTACCAAACATCTTAAGTTTCTACAACTTTGTCTATATATGATGCAACTCAGTAATGAATTTAATATGTTTAATCACCACACAACATCTCTGTCATCTGTCTCTCCCTTTTGGTTAGTTACATTTCTAACTAATATTCATGTACCTTTCTCCCTCCATGTAATCTCTCTACCTGTAGATCTTTCTTGAATATTTCATGATCATTATCTCCCTGTGACAACAATGCCAAAAGAAATCAACTCTTTAGTAGCCAAAATCAGTATCTTTTTTGTTCAGTTCAAATTCTTGTACCTTGCATGTACATATATACAATTTTAGCTTGTCTTCCATCTTCACAACCTTAGGAATCCCAAAGTGTGAACATCATGCATCAACATCATTAGATCTTCTGATAAAGTACAGGTTGATGCAACCTCATATCACCTTAGTGACTATTAGATAGGGGATGGACCCCTAGTCTACTTCTCAAGTATTCAAATGTATCCTTTGATAAGGGTTTAGTAAATATATCAACAAGTTGCTCTTGTGACTTCATTTATTCCAATTTGACTTGCTTTTCTTGAACTTTCTCCCTTAAATAGTGATACTTATAGATATGTGATTTGTCTTTGTATGCATCACTGGATTCTTGGAAATATTAATAGCACTTGTATTATCAATACAAATTATCACTAGATCAGTAATCTCCTCATTCATACCTTCCAACAATTGCTTTATCCATGCAATATTTGAACAATTAGCAACAACAACTACATATTCTACTTTAGCAGTGGACTGAGAAATGCATCCTTGTTTCCTACTTATCCATGTTACCAATCTTTCTCCTAAAAAGAATGATGCACCTGTAGTACTTTTTCTATCATCAATGTTTCTAGCCCAATCAACATTAGTGTAAACTTTCAGCTGAAAATTGCCTTCCTTTTTATACCATAGTCCATAATTTTTAGCACTCTTCAAATATCTCAAAATTCTTATCAAAGCAGTCATATGTGACTCTTTAAGATTAGCATAAAATCTAGCTACATTTTCAACTGCGTGTGCAATATCTTGTCTACTATGCACAACATACATTAGCTTTCCAATCATAGATCTATATAAGGTTTGATTTACCTTGGTTGACTTGTCATCCTTTGTTAGCTTACATCTAGTTACCATAGGTGTACCAACTGGTTTTGAATCTTCCATAGCAAATGTCTTCAAGACTTCTTTGATGTACTTAGATTGTGTGATGTATATGCCTTCCTTCTATTTTAGTATTTGAAAACCAAGAAAGAACTTGATCTCACCAAACATTGACATTTTAAACTCTTTTCTCATTTCATTAGTAGAAGACTTACATAGGTTATCATGACCTCCAAATATGATATCATCAACAAATATTTTAGCAATAAGAATCTTATCATTAGTTTCATATTTCAAAAACAAATTGTTGTTGTCACTTGCTCTAGCAAATCCAATTCTTATGAGATAAGAATGCAGTCTTTCATACCATGCTCTCGGTGCTTGTTTCAATCCATATAATGTCTTGGGCAGCTTACATACCTTATTCTTCTGATTAGGATCAAAAAAACATTCAGGTTGTTCAATGTATACCTCTTCTTCAAGTATCCCATTCAGAAATACAGATTTCACATCCATCTAATATACCTTAAATCCTTTATAAGAAACATACGCAAGTAGTATTCTTACTCCTTCAAGTATAGCAATGGGTGCAAAGGTTTCTCCATATTTGATTCCTTCTTCTTGTGCATAACCTTTTCAAATGAGTCTTGCTTTGTTCCTTGTCAAATCTCCATTCTCATTCAATTTGTTTCTAAAAATCCATTTAGTGCCAATCACATTCTTGTCTTTAGGTCTTTGTATTAATGTCCATGTTTTATTCTTCTATATTTTTTCAATCTCTTCATTCATTTCCTTGATCCATTCATCATCTTCCAATGCATCTCTAATAGTTTTAGGCTCAAATTTACAAACTAAACATGTGTTATTCCTTAACTTACTTCTAGTCACCATTCTTGCTCCTTTGTTTCCAATTATCTGAACTTGTGGATGGTGTTTTCTCACATACTTTGCAAGTAAAGGTTCATATCTCTATTATTCAATGTTTTCTCCACTCAGTGCATGATCATCATTTCCATCAGTAACTATTTATTGTTGCTCAGTCACGCCAGACTATTGCTTGGGTAGAGTTTCAGGTTCCTCAATATAAACAAATCTACCATAGTCTTCTGGTTCTTTCTTTCTTTCCTCATCATTATTTTATGAAAACTCATCAACTCTCACATTTTCACTTTCAATTATCTTGTTAGTAGCCTTGTTCAAACATTTATAAGCCTTGCTTCTATTAGAATAACCTAGAAATATCCCTTCATCACCTTTTGAATCAAATTTTCCATTTCTATCATCTTTCAGAATGTAACATCTACACTTCAAAATATTTTGAAATAACTCACATTAGGTGTGTAACCATACCATAGCTCAGAAGGTGTCTTTTTAGTCTATTTATTTAGTTGAAATTGGTTTAGTGTATACACAATAGTACTAACAACTTATCTCCAGCACATTTGTGCAACATCTTTTTCAATCATCAGTATTCTAGCACAATTAACAATTGATCTATTTCTCCTTTCAGTAATCCCATTCTGCTGGGGTGTCCTCGGTGTATATACCTATCTCTTTATTCCATGCTCATTACAAAAATTAGTAAACTCATCAGAAATAAATTCACCACCTCTATCTGACCTTAACCATTTCAGTTCCTTACCACTTTCTCTTTCCACTTTTGCTTTGTACCACTTAAACATTTTAAAAGTTTTTTATTTTTATTTTAAGAACATGACAGTCATCATCCTAGAGAAATCATCAACAAATAAGATAAAATATCTATCTCCATAATAGCTTTGAGTTCTCATTGGACCACATAAGTCGGTATGAACTAACTCCAAAATAGCATTAGATGAGTAATGTTTTCTCTTTAAACTAGACTTTGACATCTTACCCATTTGACATTGTTTGCACATTACATGGTCAGTTTAGATATGCTTTGTAAACCTCCAAATTTCCTTTTCTTACTGATCTTAACCATGTTGTCAAAGTTCACATGACATAACGTCTTGTGCCACAACCAAACATCTTCATTTTTAGCCAACAAACAAGAAGTTTCAGCATTGTCTAGATAGAATAAGTTACCTTTTGATTGTTCATCAATGTCGATTAGCTTTCCAACCTCATCATAGATTTTCACCTTTCTATTCTCAAATGCAACTCGGTGACTTGTGTTATTCAGCCGTGCTACACTCAATAGATTATAGTTAAGTCCTTTCACCTAATATGCATTTTCACATCTGATCTTATTATTCAGTAAAATAGATCCTTTTCCTTTCAGTAAACAAGGTGTAGCATTTCCCATTTTCACATATCTTCCATTATAATGTTCAAGATATTCAAATTTTTCTTCATCACCAGTCATATGATGTGTGCACCCACTATCAATAATCAAAGTATTATTTTTGCTAACCTTGGAAATAAGTTATTTTTCAACATACCTTTCTTCTTCTTCAGAATCTTCAATGCAACAAATACCACTTCTATGTCTTCACTAGTTTCGGTCTTAGTGTCATCATCTTCAACTAGGTAGCATGCCTTCTTTCCTTTGTCTCTGTAGTCTCGATTGTCTCTATTTCCATATTGTCAGTTGCCTCTATGATCTTGATAATTTCTTTTGTCATTCTTCTTGTCATTTGATCTTTCACTTGTTTTCTCATCATCTTTCTTGTCAAGACATCTTGCAACAATATGACCAATCTCTTTACATTTAAAACAAACTGAGGGTAGTTTACCTCTATATATTCCTTTGCATTTTTGTAGTCTTCTAGCCATTAATGCTTCAAGCTCATCAAGTTCATCTTCTTCAACTTCACTTTTACTTTCATTTCTTATCTTATGTCTACTGCTTGATCTTCCAATATTTAGAGATGCCATAAATGCAAATTCTACCTTAGGTAAAATACTCTTGTCATAATTATTAAGTTCAATGTAGCCAATCTTCCAATCAAACTATCAAGTGAAATATTATTACCAGGGGCTACTCTCATTTCATGTATTGCTGAGACTCTAATAGCATAGGCATGTAATAATGGTATGAGAATTTTACTTACCATAGTGTCTTCTTCAATAGTTCCACCTACTCCTCAGATAGCATTCACCACTTCCTTGACTCAGTTGTTGTAGTCTATAATGTTTTCACCTTCTTTCATCTTTATATAATCAAACTTACCTCTTTAAACTTTCAGCTTTTTCTCTGAGCACATTCACATATCCTCCATGAACTAGTGTTAACTTGTCCCACATCTGTTTTGCAGCTGTACAAGTCTTGATGTCTTCAAATTCAACATTTGATAGAGAAGAAGTAATCTCAATCATCATAGCATTATGTTCTTGTATTTGCTTCATCTGTGTGACAGTCAAAGGACCAATAGGGTTTATGAATTTATTTTACAAATAGCATGTTCCAGAATCTCCAATGCCTGATAGATAGAACTTCATCCTTCTTTTCCACATTGAGAAATTATCTTTGTTCATCTTCAACACCTCTCTCTTATACATCTTGTGATATTTTAATTAAGTCCTTCAAAATTTTTCCTTCAAGTACTCTCACTCTAATACCAATTATTAGATAATTGAGAGGTGGGGTGAATCAATTAAGTTTAGTTATCCTACAATCCCAAATACTCTCAAATGTATAAAACAAATCCTTCAAATAATCTATTATATACCGATCAAATTAGTTATTGTAATGTGTAAAGTAAAATAATAAATCATCACATCCATACACATATAACACTTTATTTTTAACGTGGAAACCCCGTTAGGGGAAAAAACACCTGGGATCGGTACCCAAAATAATTTCATTCTTCTGAAGTGATCTTGATTAAGAGGAAACCCTATTAAAGGTTACAAAATAGAGTGTAAGGTGTAACCTTGTTAGAGGATTTATTATTAACAGTTCTCCATGACCATACATTCACTTGGGTCATTAAGAAAACAATCAACATTCATTGAATGTCATAATGAAATAAAAAAGACTATTAAGTCACACTTGGTTAAGAGATTTTGTTTGTAGCAATAGTTAGAATGCAACAATAAATGATCTGATTCAAATACAACTTCCTTTGTAGATATTCAAATCTATGCTAAGGTCAAAATACCTCTGGCCATCATAATCTCTTACAATTTTTTTATATCCTCCAACTTTGTTCTACTTGGTTATCTCCTTTCTTCGACACTCGGTGTAGTCTGCAGAATTGCTCGATTCTCACTTCAACCTATCTAACCATCTTTTCATGGATACAATCTCCTCCTCATGCGCATCATTCTATTACAAGTAGTAGTTATCGTTACACCAAAAGACCAACCTATTAATGGCTGATACAACCACTAGTATTATGGAAGATACATGAGGTGGTTAAGCCATGTCATGAATCCCAAGGGGAGTGCTGACCATTTTTCCAACAATCTCCCCCTTAGTGTTACCTGAGGGGATTCGAACCTGTGACCAAGCTCTAATACCACTTGTTACTAGTAGTGGTTGTCATTGCACCAAAAGATTGACCTATAAATGTCCAATACAACCACTAGACTTATAGAAGACACAAGAGGTGATTAATCCATGCCACAAATCCTGAGGCGAGAGCTAACCATTTTTACAACACATTCATTATGAATCTCTTATCTCCTTTTATAGACATGATAAACCATTTTCTTCTCATCCATAGATTTTTCCACTTAATCTTCATCATTGATTTTTCCACTTTAACCTTCCTCAGAACTTGTGTCTTAAACTCATTTCAATCTACATCATCCGATCTTTCATAAATTTTTTAGCCGTAGATCTTCATAACAAACTTTATCTTTAACCTTAGAATAATCCATATTCTTCCAGCTCATCATCTCAAGTCAGAAATCTCATGTTCCATCTTATTTCTTTCACTCAGTCAATACCATGATGTGTCAGTGACTTCTTACTTGGTTAATACTATACTCACTATATAGTACACTTGCTCGGTGTACATTGTTTCAACTCAGTGTATACTAAGTTCTTCATTTATCGACCACATAAACTTGTACATTCTTGACCCTCAATTCTTAATAGAATCATGTAATACTATCAAATCACTAACATAATGTCATAGACTCATCAATAAGTTACCCAATGAATACCATACTTCATAATTTACTCATACATCTCATCTTCATGTTAAGATCTCATTCCTTCACCATTACTACGTTCTTCAGATGTTTGCAACTATCATGATAAGTAAAGTCAAAACTAGTTGACATCAATGACAATATAATAACTAATTTAATATCTCACATATACCTTTGTAGCTCAGTGATCATCTTCACATTCTATTCTGCAAGTAATCAATCAGTTATAGTATAAAAATATCTCCCTTTCAAGTAGTCAATCAGTTGTAGTCTGTCATCAACATATGAGGATGATGAAGTGGTGCGGGGAGTTCTAATGTCTATTTTAGGATAATGGTATAAATATGGAGATAATGCCTCAAGAGCATGACAATATTCAAATGGTTGTGCATCTCCATGAATAGTGATTTTGCAGCCTTGATAAGGGAACTTGAGATATTGGTGGAATGTGGATGGTATGACCTAGATGACATGAATCCATGTGCGACCAAGGAGCATGTTAAATGGAAGGTCTAGATCAACCACTTATAATAGTGTATTCTGCATCATTGGTCCCAACTAGATATGAATATTTATCATGCCTACTGAACTTCTTTTAGCATTATCATAAAATTTTATGGTGATGGTTTGACTATGCATATTCACAAAAATGTACCCCACCGGAGTCACAAACTTTAGTGTACAAAGATTGAGGGAAAAACATTATCAATGAGGACTCTCTTGACTTTACATTTCTTTATAATGACCTTAATATTCAGGGATATATGTGATTAGCATCAGGGATCATTGCATCAGATTGGGTAAAACTAAGGTGATATGTAGCTGAGAGATACACTACCATAGCTTGGAATTGGGTAGGATTAATATTACTCAGGAATCATGCCTCTTACAAAGTACGTGTTAGGATATCTTGGTGAATAGGAGAGGCTATCAAAAGATCCAAAATAGATATTTTTGTAGTAGTATTTCCTAAGTTCTTAAGATATTATACTAGGAAGATACAAGCACTTGTGGAGTAGTTGGAGCTACGAGACAAGGAACTATCATATGGGCTCGTCTAGTAGTAGTGTCACACTATGTGTCTACCCCTTGCACCTGGATTATACTAAGATGATTATGGAATTGGGATATTCAACTAATTGTATTACCATAGTCAAATAATACATCATTGTAATTGATGTTATTGGTGGTATGAGAACCTCTCACATTTGATGTGCTAGCTTCCCCTCAATGTTTTAGAAAAAACTTCTTTGTATACACCAAGATGAGCACTAGGTCATTTTATAGTAGAGGAATCAACATCAATATTTCCTTGATCAATGAGATCATGGAATAAGTTCTTGATCTTCATGCACTTATTTTTGGTATGATCTTTGATGTGATGATAGTCACGATACTCATTATCTACATACCAATTAGGTTTTGGTTTAAACTCATCAAAAGGTTAAGGTTGAGTTTGTGGGTATATAATCAAAATATGAGATTTCATTCATTTAAAAATAACATCAAAAGTTTCTCCAAGGGAATGAACTTCCTTCATGGTTTCCTTGACCTATTTTTTGAGTGGGTGTAGGAGATACTATGACAAAATTTATTTGATTATTTTCTGCGTTATGATTTTACACTAGAGGATTACATACATTTGTTCTTGTTGATTGACTTGTTTTTGAGGTGATGGATTGGTAAATTTATATTTTAGAGGATTAACATATGTTTTCACAGGAGGTGGCTTAGAAACCACTATCATTTGGATAGTTATAGAATTTGTAACATTGTCACCCACAAAAATTCTTATTGTGGTTCCAATGACATGATTATGTATGAAAGCTTTCTAACTTTTGATCCTATTTATTCTATTGTCTCAGTTTTTTTGAAATTATGTCATTGTCTCTTTCTGGTTTTTATCTATTCACATGATTTTCTCTTGCTTTAGTTATATTAATGGTTGTACGCCCCTTGCATTTGGTGGGCATTATCTCCTTGATTGGCAATTGTTCATTCTGTAATGCACTGCATATGGAATACTATCCCCACAATTTCAAAGTTTCTTTGGAAGTTGAATTCTGGGAATATCCATTTCTGGGTCATATCAATGATGAAATTATTTCTTTAATTTTTGTTTGTGACCATCTTCATATTCACAGATCCATCAAAAGGGTTATCAATTTTGATATCTTGTGTCCTCTCAGTAAGTGTATTATCAAGTCTCCTCCCAAGTTATTTCAATTTTCTTATCTAATGCCCTTGATTTACTTCAATCCCCTTTTCTGTTGGATTTGAGTGTTAGTAGATATGTTAGATCTAAGTTTATCAAAAATAATAGGCTCTGTAGGGCTATCCAAAAATATGAGTAATGGGGGGAGGTGATGCTCTTTTTGGAGGTTTGTTTCATCATCATGCTCTTCTAAACAACCATGGGACTTATATTATCTATGAGAATATCAAAAAATGTCTTGAGCGCCAATCTTTTCATTTGGTCAAATATGCACTCCATCAATTCAAAAGTTATGTGGGGCAGGGCTGTGTAAATCGTGCTCATATGGTTGTCTATGCCCTTCTTGATATTTTGGAGTACAATCCTAACCATTGTTCTTTGAATATGGATATTTTGAATCCATCACTATTTTCTCCTCCCCCTCCTGCCCAAATCCATGTTCTTAAAATGCTATTTTTGAGGACTCTTTTGAAAATTAGAAGCTTCAACTTGGTTTGGGTGGTCCTTTATCAACGCATATGGTGGAATAATCTTCTTATCATTCCTAGTTGTAGGATTTTATGTTTTTTGCATGTTTGGCCTAATTTTGGTTTCGTAGGTGGTTGAGTACTTATGCTCAGTTACTTTATGACTTCTCCTACTATGCCTTCTCCACCTTCGCACCCACTACTTGTTTTCTTCTCTTGGCACAATTTTAATGATATCGATGGTCCTTTTTGAACTGGGTTATTTGTTGGCATCTTTGGTTTGGAGGAGTTTTTATATCAAGACTTCTTCTGGAGAATTTTGTTTTATATTTCTCTCTAAAGCCTTTTGTCTCGATTTGTAACTTTGACTATATATATTATTAGTTATTTTTTCTGGGGTGGGTTTAGATTCTAGGCTTCTTGGGCTTCCTTTGTAAAGTTCAATTTTTGTAAATCTCTTTGAGATGTTATCTCTTGATCCGTATGCTCCTTTCTAGGTGGGTTCTCCTCTTATTCTTCTATTTGGATATGGGGCTGTGAACGAAGTTTTTCTTCTTGGTTCTTTTCTCCAGGAGCTCCTTTTGAACTAGTGTATAAATTTTATTATATTAATATAAATATATTAAGTGGCTTTTCCATATTTCTTAAAAAAAACTCATGATTTGTCACTATTTGGTCAATTACAAAAATACTTGGATAATTTGATAATGCCTTTTTTAATTAAATCTTGCTAAATAGATGGCCCATGAGCCTGTATGTCTTGGAAGGTACTTGCACTATTGAGTCTTACGTGATAAGAAAGTTCTTCTTCTAAGTTACTGATGAGTATGGGAACTAATTGTGAGTCGGGAAGTTTACAAGGGAAGCTAGAAAGGGCCCTCCATCATTGTGTGTAATCAATGAGACTATTACCTTCCTTTTTTTTTTATATATTGACAAAGGTCTAGCATAGATATACCACATTCAATATTGTGATGACAATGAGAAATTTTTTTCTCAAATAATCTAAAAAATTGGCAATCGAACCAAATAGTATCTTGGAAAACCATTCCAATGAGAAACCACTAATACTTTTAGGAAATAGTCACAAGAGATAATTGTTACAATATTCCACTTCTTGACAAGCCATGCAATTTTCTTTGATATGGTTACGAGGATCCATCTTTTCCTTATTTTTGTGAAATTTTGGCATCTCAAGGTGTTTGGGAAAGTGTAGTACTATAATGAACCTATCAAATGGATATGGAAAAAGATCCTTTATTTGAATAATTTATATAAGTTGTTGTTTTTGAGGTCTTTAAGAGTGGTTTTCATCTCTTCCCATTCAGTGTTGATAGGGAATTGTGGCATCTATGCCCCCACCATGTGTGGATTTGGTGAAGGTGTGATAATGGATAATGTGTTGGATAATTATTCTAATGAGGATGGACATATCCAAGATATTGTTGGGGGTGTATGTATCTTGATGTGTTTTGATGAACAAATGGGGGTTGTTAATAGATATGTGAACCTTGCTGGACAATGGGTTGAATGACAAAAACATTGTGAGATTGAGAATTACATTGTTGCAGTGGCATACTTTGATGTGTTCCACTATAAAATTAATTTCTCCTTGTGTAAGTTATATAATACATGTTTCTTATTGACCATATGATGAGGTATGAGTGGTAGTACTACCATAAGGTTGGTATGTTTGCATTTACACTTGAGAAATGAAGGTTCTTTCAATGAACTAGTATGTGTTGTGGTGTTTTTGGTGGCATAGTGAATTGAGGCATGTATTTTGGAATTGCTATGGATTGTGGCACAAATTGTGTTGGAAAAAATAATGGTGCAATGATAGTCATGCCACCAATCAGGGATTAAGTGGGAGGAGGAAAAAAACTAGGCATACCAATAGTAAATGCTTGTGACTATGCAATCAATAGATTAAGAGGTTGTGTAACCCCATGCAAATTTGGAATTGGAATGGTATATACCACATTGGAAACTATTCAAATTGATAAAATTATTAGCATTAAGGTCAAAAGTTGAGTAGATAGTGTACCAAGTGACACATGTGATGGCCCCTCTTGAATTTTTATACAATGGTTGATAGTGACATCCAAGTGTACCAAGAGGTGGTGGAGGTATCAATGCCAATGATTTAGCTTGTTGTGATGGAAAAATGGATGCATGATGAGGTGGTTGTGGGATTTTTTGAGATGTTTGTTGTTTTGGGATGCCTTGTCCTTGCATGGTGGATTGGGGTAAGTGTCATGTGGATGAAGATATTTCTTGTGTGGTTTGAATATCTTGAACTTGATGAGATGGTGTTGTTTGTGAGATGTGTGGTGCATGTGGAAGTTGAGATGATTTTTCTTGAGGTGATGGTTGTGGTACCATTGTCACTAGTGTAGTGGAAGGGGAAAGGGTCATCCCCTTAGCTATCATGTTTGCAAATATGATATCCTTATGTTTTTCAGTGATGTCTTCCACCATTTGGACATTATCCACATCTTTTAGGAAGTGATAAATGAGATCTAATTGTAAATTGTTTCCATGTTTGTTTACCACGACATATTTGGGAATAACTTTGTTAAGTGGATCAAAATGGATTGGTGCACTTCTTGAAACATCCTTTTGAGGATTAGAAGTAGGATCATATAGTGGATTAGGAAATGATGTATAAAATTGTTGAATTTGTTGTTCCATTGTGTGTGTTGATTGAGATATAGTCCTAATGGGCATAAATAAATACAAATGGTGAGTGATGGAGTGAAAATGCTAATGTAAAGGATGAGTGATTGTTTGGTCAATTTGATGAGGTGGATTGATTTGATGATGCAATTAGTTTTGATCAAAGTGATTGGTTGATTAGATGGTAAATTGTTTGGACCAAAAAGATTTGATTGGATTGATAATTTGGTATGATGATGAGGAATTTTGAACTCAATATTAAATGTGACAATGTTTTATTTCTCAATTGGATGCACTTAAGCAATGAGATAAAATCAAAACAACTAAGACCTCTAGCTTGAGGTGATAACAAAAGATAGATTTATCCTAGACACAATATAGTCCAAGGAAGAGTGATAATGCAACTATAAGATGTGAGATACAAAAAATCAATGATTTATGACAAAGTAGATGAGTTAGGATACTTTTGACTTGATAATGTTGGATTTGATGTTTGCTTTGAAATTTGGAAAGTGGATTTGTTCTGATTGAATGATTGGATTGGATCAAATGGATTTGGTTTGATGATGTTAGTTTGATTTGATTTGGACCAATTAGTTTGATTTGACTTGGATTATGGTTTGGTTTTATTTGATTGATGGTTTGATTTAATTTGGACTATGGTTTGGTTTGATTGGATTGGTGTTGGATTATAGTTTATTTTGATTGACGTTGAGTAAATCCTTGACCTAAGTAGACAATAAATGACTATGCAAGTTTTGGGAGATAAGAATGTAATGTGACCAATAATGAATGGAATGGAAAAAATTGAGTATATTAATAACACAATTTTTATGAGATGTTATTAGATGGTGTGATTGTGTAATCTCTAGGCTTTATAATGACCAAAAGGATAGAATGGATAGAGGAAAATCCAATAGACCTTAGAAAACAATCATGTTTTTGGCAATTTTGACAACATAATAGTGTGAACAACAAGCTCACCACAATACAATGCAAACTTGTCATTTTAGGACACAAACCTGCTATTTGTTAAATTTAGTGTCATAGAGTTTTGACAATGTAATCCTGCAGTTTTTAAGATCAATCCCACTAGATAATAGGTTTTGATAGAAAAATAATAGAGTGAAAACTTGCTACTTGATAAACTTGTGATGTAGACTTCTGCAAGGTGCAAATTTTCCATTTCTTAGAGAAATCCTATTGGTTTCTAAATTACATCAGTTTGACATTGACTATACTAAGTGTATCAAGTATGGCTCTATGACATGATATTTTTTGACTGGACAAGTGTAATTTACCACTAGTCCAGGGTGCAATCCTACCATTTGTAAATTTTACAACTTGACCTAATTTGACCTATTTTTGGTAGAGTTTTGACTAATAAAGATGCAATGCCATTGGTTATGGGAGCAATTCTACCATTTGTTAATTTGCCAACAATTTGGTAGAATGTTCATAGAATTTGGATAAATTTTTGACTATATTTTGAATTGAATAGGCATAATCCCACTAGCTTTAGGTGCAATCCAACTGTTTGTTAATTTGACAATAATTTGGAAGAATATTGATAGAATTTGGACAAATTTTTGACTGAACAAGTGCAATCTCACTAGTTCTAGGTGCAATCCCATCGTTTGTGAATTTTGACAGATTTTGACTTGTTTTGGCAAAATAAATTTGAACACTCACACAAAATAGATGGTATGACTCAAATAATTCCAAAAAAAACATAACCCATGATAATACTCATTGAATCCCCTAATAATAAATATCACATTCAAGTCAGATAAATAGATCATGTTTGGCACCACTACCTCCCCCAATACAACACTCACTTCTCGGGGCTACTAAGCATCAAATTCCTTAAGATCCAAAGATCTTAATCTCAAGAAGAGGGATACATGAGGGGTGTCTTCAAAATGACATGTCTCACCGTTCCTGCATCAACTTGTAGAAGTATTATGGCAACTAAAATAAATGTTTTTAATAAGTCCAACCATTTGAAAGGCTATGCTTGCATCGAATTATATGTATTAGGGGGATCCCTCAGCCTATATAGGTTTATCTTTTAGGTTTTTACACACCATGTGAGTACTGAGAGGAAATCTTATCATGACTTAACGTAGATCATTACCTATCATTTCACCACCAACACATTTTTTTTTATAGTGGCTCAAAAGAGCTTGACCTTATCCCATTACCACTTGGGTCGTTCCCTCTCACCATCTATACTAAATCTCTCAGGAAGAAGATCTACTAAAAGATTGAACAAATTTCTATTACACCTAAGATCCACATAGGTGAGGGTAGAGGATACATTTTTTTAAATCTTGGTTATAAAAAATGTGCATAATGTACCAAAGACAATAGACATTTGTTCTTTTTAGAGTCCAAAAATAATTCCTATCTAAAGAAAACACATAAAAGTAAATGACATGCCATATTTTAATCCAAAAGAGTTTGTGAAAGTGTTATTGGAAACCCCTCTTTGGTGGAACCTACAAGAAAATCGTTAGGAATTTCAAGAAATTGGGGCCTTCTATAAGAGAAATCAATAAGACCTAGTTAGAGAAAACCATAAAATAGAACAACAATTAACATGTTAGCACAAAAATTGCAAAATATGATTCAAAAAAATTCACACACACACACACACACACACACACACACACACACACACACACATATATTTTCATGCCCAAAAATTAGGGTAAAACACACACAACAATTTTTTTTAGCACATAAAATCAATAAGGTTACACACTAAATAACACTCAACACAAAAAGAAACACAACATTCAAACACATATTAACTCACAAGAGGTATCATGGTATGCATTGGCTTGCCAACACCCCTGGTTCGTCAAATTGCATTAGTCTAAAGAAAACCCTAACTAGGTATCTAAGAAACCCTAACTTACTTTAAAACAAAAGTTAATAAAAGGGATAAACTAAGGTGAAAATTCAAACTTAGATAATATTGAAAGTCAAAGGTTGGATCAACACACCTAAAAAGGTTCAATACAATAACAGATTAATTCGATTGTAATTGTAACCCTAATGGTTCATAGCGTGAACCGGGTTACCAACTAGGATTGAAGACACCAAAATATCAATAATTAAATAAAAGGATGAAATAAGTCAATGTATTAACCCTAAGCAAAAACTAGGGTTTAGAAATTATTACTTATTAAAATATAATAATATTTGAATACTTTAAATTAAAATATTATAATTTTACTTAAGATATAAAGATCTAAAGTTCATTAATCAATAACAAGGACTGAAAAAACATATAACATTATTAATATTAAATTAGACATTAATGCTAGGGAGAAATAATTTACCTAAGTCCCACCTTGGAAACTTAAATTATCCTCTAAATATCCATTTAATTAGAAAAATAATAAAATCACTTTAAATAATAAATTTTAAATTTTAAATCTGGAAATATCAAATCTCAAAAAAACATTAAACTGAAGAAATATGATCATAAAAACATTCCTATGAGAAACCTAGGTTTACAAAGTTTTTACCCATTATGATTAAAGTTATAATGTTAATAATATTTAATTTAAAATACTATATTTTAATCCCAAAACATAATGCTATCAAAGTTAATTAATTAATTTAAATTAAACATTTAAAAGATTAAAATAACCATAATAAAGCTTTAATGTTAAATTTATCATTTAGGCTAAAGAAAAGTTATTTATCTAAGTCCCATCCTAAGACATTATATAATATCCCTTAGAATAACCCATTAATACATTAAAATATTATTAGTAAATTAAATATTAAATTTAATCACCAACATTTTAATAAAAATAAAAAATAATATTCAATTGGAAATATGCATTAATTTTTAAATTAAAAAAATAGCAAATTCCAAGAATAGTATTACAAAGAATAAGGGTCCATTTATTAATATCTCAACATTATCAAATTTAAATTAATTAAAAATGGCATCCAAAAGCAAAATATTAGAATCCCACTAAATAATAAAAGAATCTCTTTCAAGAATCCCAATGAAAATAAAAATGATAAATGTCATAATTCAAATTAAAGTGACTATCAAAAGTCAAGAGTCAATAAATTAAAATAAGACAGGGATTTAAATCCAACAAAATCTTACTAAATAATAAAAATGAATCTTTTTTAAAATCTCAAGATAAAATAAAATAATATTTTAAAATCAAATTTAAAAAGAGGACTGTGCAAAGTCAACAATCATTAATTACTAATAACTAGTAATTAAAATGTTAATCTAGAATTAAATGAAAATCATAATTAAAATTTTAAAATAAAAAATGGCTCCAAAAGCCAACCCTAACTCTAATTTCAGTATTAGGGTTAGGCCCTAAAATAAAACTTGGCCAAAACCCTAATTCTTCATTTTGTTTGTGCAGTTTTGGTTGGGAGAAGAAATAGAGAACAAATCAATTTCAAATATATACATGAGTATACATGTATGCATATACACACCTAAGATTTGTATATACACATATACACTTATGTATATATATACACAAGGGCTGAATGAGATGGACCAATAAAATTAGAATATTCATAAATTAAAATCAATAAGAGGGTTTATCCAATCTTTCTTCCATTGTCATTATATAGTCTATTTTGAGAGAATTTTATTGCAGGTCAAAATTGGAGCTTGCTGGTACAAATCAGAGGTTGGAATCACATTGAGGAGGTCCAAAAACTCCTAAATTGAATTTTGTTTCATTCAAATTGAACATCTGAAACCAAATCTAGAGCCATTTAAATTTTGGAAGTGCGGCGACGATGATTCAGAAAAAATAATTTCAGAGGCAATTTTTGAACAACAATATCTCATTCATTTGGTCTCTTTTTTTCGAGCAATTTTTTTTTTGTTTTGGGGTAGAATTTCATGATCTACACAATGGTGCAGGTGGTTGTTGATATCTGCTTTTGATATTTTCTGAAAATCAAAAATCCTAATTTTTACAACTTTAGAGGCTTTGCTCGGGCTCATATGGACACATTTTTAGGTGCTAATTTTTTTTAACATCAACATAGCAATGTATTCCAGTAGGGTATATACATCAATGTATATATACAAATATATATACATGGGTGTATATACAAGACTTTTTTTAAACTAACATGACATCAAAATGAAATCTATTCTCATATAGGTAATTAGGAAATCAAATATACATTAACTTTTCTTTTCCAAATAAATACTTGAAATAAAATTTGTCTACATAAGAAGGATTTTTGCATTCATAAGAAAATATAACTTTTTCATTCATATAGAAAAACAAACTAGCAAACTTACTTTTGCATTCAAGCATAAGGAACACACATTTTAAATTTTTTTTGGAGATCATTTCACATTTATGTACAAACTTTTACAAGCATTTTACATACTATTAGGCATTTACATGGTTTTTTTACTCTACTTTTTACTCAAGGCTTTATAGCCCTTTTTACACATAACAATCTACAAGTATAAATGACAAAATCTTTTTTTTCTTCAACAAAACCAACAAATTCATCAAATGAAAATTTGCAAGAGAAAACCACTTGGACCATGGAGGCTCACCTCTCAACCTAGGCCATTACATGGCCACCCCTAAGCTTGGGGAAACAAAGATGGATGAGGGTTACATAAATGTTTCAATACACATACACATAAAAACCAACAAGTACATGTAAACACAAAATTCCCATCCCAAGGATATTCAAACAATGGGTCACCTTGGACCCATAAAAGGGGTGAAGGTGGAAAGTACCCAAATATGAGAAGTCATTCAAATAAAAACCAT